>OU974077.1:5791981-5834481 GCA_918843875.1 Diadumene lineata
AAAAACTTGGCCTTCGAGCAAAAAGTTTAATATCCTTCTTCTAATCTTATGCAAGTTTTTCAAGTTTTACTTCATTCTACTTACACCGCTAAATCACTACGAACATGCCTATTTCGAACTACACGTGTTTCGACAAAAATACCACTGCAATGCATTCTGGGAAATCAACCAAATTTTCGGCAGCCGCCATAGCCTCCCCCCATTTCAAGTTTTTTTTTACAAGTCTAACGCTACCTCGGAATTCTGCCGAATTTTCAGGCTTGTTGTGTTCTTTGATCGCCAAAACTTGCAAAAATAGCCGCGGCAGTCCGAGAATTTGCCTCTAAAATAGTCTTTAAGTGATGATTCGGCTTCAACGGTCGCCAAGATTCACGAGTGCGAAAAAAACACTAATTTTTACTCGAAATCATCTCAACTGCTTGATTTCTTTCAAACAGTAGACTCATCACAACTAGAAAGCTTAATGATGCTGTTCCAGAAGCGTTTAGAGGCAAATTAATAGCAAAAAACAATGACGAAATCACGAATGATGCGACTTCGTCAAAGTTCTGATTAGACTGAAAGCCTGTTTCAAACGTGTTGAACATGTTTACCAGTTTCATGCCTCCCCAGTAACACAAAAACACAGGATTGTTGATCGAAGTCAAAAAGAAACTACCCTGGACGAGCTTAAGGTTTGTACGACTCAAAAAATCCCTAAAATCGCCAAAAATGTCCTTTTTCGGACAATTTCTCCGGAAAAAAAAATAGAAGATGTTTGTTTTTAGACCAAATTAGATCGTCAGATGCCTTTTTTAGATTGATTGGTGAAAATTCGAAAATTCGAAAAAATTATCCAAAAGAGCACTTAGGCCGTTTTCGCTTTGAACCCTTCAGTTCTCGCAGTATTGCGTGACATAAATTACGTCACGGTCATAGCGTGACAATACTGCGAGAACAGTTCTCGCAGTATTGCGTGACATAAATTACGTCACGGTCATAGCGTGACAATACTGCGAGAACTGTTCTCGCAGTATTGCGTGACATAAATTACGTCACGGTCATAGCGTGACAATACTGCGAGAACAGTTCTCGCAGTATTGCGTGACATAAATTACGTCACGGTCATAGCGTGACAATACTGCGAGAACTGTTCTCGCAGTATTGCGTGACATAAATTACGTCACGGTCATAGCGTGACAATACTGCGAGAACAGTTCTCGCAGTATTGCGTGACATAAATTACGTCACGGTCATAGCGTGACAATACTGCGAGAACTGTTCTCGCAGTATTGCGTGACATAAATTACGTCACGGTCATAGCGTGAACAATACTGCGAGAACAGTTCTCGCAGTATTGCGTGACATAAATTACGTCACGGTCATAGCGTGACAATACTGCGAGAACTGAAGAGTTCAAAGCGAAAACGGCCTAAGTGCTCTTTTGGATAATTTTTTCGAATTTTCGAATTTTCACCAAATCAATCTAAAAAAGGCATCTGACGATCTAATTTGGTCTAAAAACAAACATCTTCTATTTTTTTCCGAAGAAATTGTCCGAAAAAGGTGAAATTCGGCCCGTAGTTACGCTTTCGCTTTGCTTGACAACCGTTCACTCTTGCGTGAAAAGCACAAATTTGTATAGGACGATAAAAATACCCGAGTGAATATGCATAAGTACAAATCTTAGAGTGCGCGCACTAAATAAATACCACTAAATAGTGTTATTTTATGCTAATTCTATTTTTTTTTTTTAATAAACGCTATTTACTAATCTCGACATCAGTGTTCATGGGACGAATAAACCTATTAATATATATGTATTTTTTGGCTAAAAACTTGGCCTTCGAGCAAAAAGTTTAATATCCTTCTTCTAATCTTATGCAAGTTTTTCAAGTTTTACTTCATTCTACTTACACCGCTAAATCACTACGAACATGCCTATTTCGAACTACACGTGTTTCGACAAAAATACCACTGCAATGCATTCTGGGAAATCAACCAAATTTTCGGCAGCCGCCATAGCCTTCCCCCATTTCAAGTTTTTTTTTACAAGTCTAACGCTACCTCGGAATTCTGCCGAATTTTCAGGCTTGTTGTGTTCTTTGATCGCCAAAACTTGCAAAAATAGCCGCGGCAGTCCGAGAATTTGCCTCTAAAATAGTCTTTAAGTGATGATTCGGCTTCAACGGTCGCCAAGATTCACGAGTGCGAAAAAAACACTAATTTTTACTCGAAATCATCTCAACTGCTTGATTTCTTTCAAACAGTAGACTCATCACAACTAGAAAGCTTAATGATGCTGTTCCAGAAGCGTTTTAGAGGCAAA
This sequence comes from Diadumene lineata, assembly GCA_918843875.1. NCBI lineage: Eukaryota > Metazoa > Cnidaria > Anthozoa > Actiniaria > Diadumenidae > Diadumene > Diadumene lineata. Next base: position 5,794,290 of record OU974077.1, read on the forward strand.
TTAATAGCAAAAAACAATGACGAAATCACGAATGATGCGACTTCGTCAAAGTTCTGATTAGACTGAAAGCCTGTTTCAAACGTGTTGAACATGTTTACCAGTTTCATGCCTCCCCAGTAACACAAAAACACAGGATTGTTGATCGAAGTCAAAAAGAAACTACCCTGGACGAGCTTAAGTTTGTACGACTCAAAAAATCCCTAAAATCGCCAAAAATGTCCTTTTTCGGACAATTTCTCCGGAAAAAAAATAGAAGATGTTTGTTTTTAGACCAAATTAGATCGTCAGATGCCTTTTTTAGATTGATTTGGTGAAAATTCGAAAATTCGAAAAAATTATCCAAAAGAGCACTTAGGCCGTTTTCGCTTTGAACCCTTCAGTTCTCGCAGTATTGCGTGACATAAATTACGTCACGGTCATAGCGTGACAATACTGCGAGAACAGTTCTCGCAGTATTGCGTGACATAAATTACGTCACGGTCATAGCGTGACAATACTGCGAGAACTGTTCTCGCAGTATTGCGTGACATAAATTACGTCACGGTCATAGCGTGACAATACTGCGAGAACAGTTCTCGCAGTATTGCGTGACATAAATTACGTCACGGTCATAGCGTGACAATACTGCGAGAACTGTTCTCGCAGTATTGCGTGACATAAATTACGTCACGGTCATAGCGTGACAATACTGCGAGAACAGTTCTCGCAGTATTGCGTGACATAAATTACGTCACGGTCATAGCGTGACAATACTGCGAGAACTGTTCTCGCAGTATTGCGTGACATAAAATTACGTCACGGTCATAGCGTGACAATACTGCGAGAACAGTTCTCGCAGTATTGCGTGACATAAATTACGTCACGGTCATAGCGTGACAATACTGCGAGAACTGAAGAGTTCAAAGCGAAAACGGCCTAAGTGCTCTTTTGGATAATTTTTCGAATTTTCGAATTTTCACCAAATCAATCTAAAAAAGGCATCTGACGATCTAATTTGGTCTAAAAACAAACATCTTCTATTTTTTTCCGAAGAAATTGTCCGAAAAAGGTGAAATTCGGCCCGTAGTTACGCTTTCGCTTTGCTTGACAACCGTTCACTCTTGCGTGAAAAGCACAAATTTGTATAGGACGATAAAAATACCCGAGTGAATATGCATAAGTACAAATCTTAGAGTGCGCGCACTAAATAAATACCACTAAATAGTGTTATTTTATGCTAATTCTATTTTTTTTTTTTAATAAACGCTATTTACTAATCTCGACATCAGTGTTCATGGGGACGAATAAACCTATTAATATATATGTATTTTTTGGCTAAAAACTTGGCCTTCGAGCAAAAAGTTTAATATCCTTCTTCTAATCTTATGCAAGTTTTTCAAGTTTTACTTCATTCTACTTACACCGCTAAATCACTACGAACATGCCTATTTCGAACTACACGTGTTTCGACAAAAATACCACTGCAATGCATTCTGGGAATCAACCAAATTTTCGGCAGCCGCCATAGCCTTCCCCCATTTCAAGTTTTTTTTTACAAGTCTAACGCTACTCGGAATTCTGCCGAATTTTCAGGCTTGTTGTGTTCTTTGATCGCCAAAACTTGCAAAAATAGCCGCGGCAGTCCGAGAATTTGCCTCTAAAATAGTCTTTAAGTGATGATTCGGCTTCAACGGTCGCCAAGATTCACGAGTGCGAAAAAAACACTAATTTTTACTCGAAATCATCTCAACTGCTTGATTTCTTTCAAACAGTAGACTCATCACAACTAGAAAGCTTAATGATGCTGTTCCAGAAGCGTTTAGAGGCAAATTAATAGCAAAAAACAATGACGAAATCACGAATGATGCGACTTCGTCAAAGTTCTGATTAGACTGAAAGCCTGTTTCAAACGTGTTGAACATGTTTACCAGTTTCATGCCTCCCCAGTAACACAAAAACACAGGATTGTTGATCGAAGTCAAAAAGAAACTACCCTGACGAGCTTAGGTTTGTACGACTCAAAAAATCCCTAAAATCGCCAAAAATGTCCTTTTTCGGACAATTTCTCCGGAAAAAAATAGAAGATGTTTGTTTTTAGACCAAATTAGATCGTCAGATGCCTTTTTTAGATTGATTTGGTGAAAATTCGAAAATTCGAAAAAATTATCCAAAAGAGCACTTAGGCCGTTTTCGCTTTGAACCCTTCAGTTCTCGCAGTATTGCGTGACATAAATTACGTCACGGTCATAGCGTGACAATACTGCGAGAACAGTTCTCGCAGTATTGCGTGACATAAATTACGTCACGGTCATAGCGTGACAATACTGCGAGAACTGTTCTCGCAGTATTGCGTGACATAAATTACGTCACGGTCATAGCGTGACAATACTGCGAGAACAGTTCTCGCAGTATTGCGTGACATAAATTACGTCACGGTCATAGCGTGACAATACTGCGAGAACTGTTCTCGCAGTATTGCGTGACATAAATTACGTCACGGTCATAGCGTGACAATACTGCGAGAACAGTTCTCGCAGTATTGCGTGACATAAATTACGTCACGGTCATAGCGTGACAATACTGCGAGAACTGTTCTCGCAGTATTGCGTGACATAAATTACGTCACGGTCATAGCGTGACAATACTGCGAGAAACAGTTCTCGCAGTATTGCGTGACATAAATTACGTCACGGTCATAGCGTGACAATACTGCGAGAACTGAAGAGTTCAAAGCGAAAACGGCCTAAGTGCTCTTTTGGATAATTTTTTCGAATTTTCGAATTTTCACCAAATCAATCTAAAAAAGGCATCTGACGATCTAATTTGGTCTAAAAACAAACATCTTCTATTTTTTTCCGAAGAAATTGTCCGAAAAAGGTGAAATTCGGCCCGTAGTTACGCTTTCGCTTTGCTTGACAACCGTTCACTCTTGCGTGAAAAGCACAAATTTGTATAGGACGATAAAAATACCCGAGTGAATATGCATAAGTACAAATCTTAGAGTGCGCGCACTAAATAAATACCACTAAATAGTGTTATTTTATGCTAATTCTATTTTTTTTTTTTAATAAACGCTATTTACTAATCTCGACATCAGTGTTCATGGGGACGAATAAACCTATTAATATATATGTATTTTTTGGCTAAAAACTTGGCCTTCGAGCAAAAAGTTTAATATCCTTCTTCTAATCTTATGCAAGTTTTTCAAGTTTTACTTCATTCTACTTACACCGCTAAATCACTACGAACATGCCTATTTCGAACTACACGTGTTTCGACAAAAATACCACTGCAATGCATTCTGGGAAATCAACCAAATTTTCGGCAGCCGCCATAGCCTCCCCCCATTTCAAGTTTTTTTTTACAAGTCTAACGCTACCTCGGAATTCTGCCGAATTTTCAGGCTTGTTGTGTTCTTTGATCGCCAAAACTTGCAAAAATAGCCGCGGCAGTCCGAGAATTTGCCTCTAAAATAGTCTTTAAGTGATGATTCGGCTTCAACGGTCGCCAAGATTCACGAGTGCGAAAAAAACACTAATTTTTACTCGAAATCATCTCAACTGCTTGATTTCTTTCAAACAGTAGACTCATCACAACTAGAAAGCTTAATGATGCTGTTCCAGAAGCGTTTAGAGGCAAATTAATAGCAAAAAACAATGACGAAATCACGAATGATGCGACTTCGTCAAAGTTCTGATTAGGACTGAAAGCCTGTTTCAAACGTGTTGAACATGTTTACCAGTTTCATGCCTCCCCAGTAACACAAAAACACAGGATTGTTGATCGAAGTCAAAAAGAAACTACCCTGGACGAGCTTAAGGTTTGTACGACTCAAAAAATCCCTAAAATCGCCAAAAATGTCCTTTTTCGGACAATTTCTCCGGAAAAAAAATAGAAGATGTTTGTTTTTAGACCAAATTAGATCGTCAGATGCCTTTTTTAGATTGATTTGGTGAAAATTCGAAAATTCGAAAAAATTATCCAAAGAGCACTTAGGCCGTTTTCGCTTTGAACCCTTCAGTTCTCGCAGTATTGCGTGACATAAATTACGTCACGGTCATAGCGTGACAATACTGCGAGAACAGTTCTCGCAGTATTGCGTGACATAAATTACGTCACGGTCATAGCGTGACAATACTGCGAGAACTGTTCTCGCAGTATTGCGTGACATAAATTACGTCACGGTCATAGCGTGACAATACTGCGAGAACAGTTCTCGCAGTATTGCGTGACATAAATTACGTCACGGTCATAGCGTGACAATACTGCGAGAACTGTTCTCGCAGTATTGCGTGACATAAATTACGTCACGGTCATAGCGTGACAATACTGCGAGAACAGTTCTCGCAGTATTGCGTGACATAAATTACGTCACGGTCATAGCGTGACAATACTGCGAGAACTGTTCTCGCAGTATTGCGTGACATAAATTACGTCACGGTCATAGCGTGACAATACTGCGAGAACAGTTCTCGCAGTATTGCGTGACATAAATTACGTCACGGTCATAGCGTGACAATACTGCGAGAACTGAAGAGTTCAAAGCGAAAACGGCCTAAGTGCTCTTTTGGATAATTTTTTCGAATTTCGAATTTTCACCAAATCAATCTAAAAATGCATCTGACGATCTAATTTGGTCTAAAAACAAACATCTTCTATTTTTTTCCGAAGAAATTGTCCGAAAAAGGTGAAATTCGGCCCCGTAGTTACGCTTTCGCTTTGCTTGACAACCGTTCACTCTTGCGTGAAAAGCACAAATTTGTATAGGACGATAAAAATACCCGAGTGAATATGCATAAGTACAAATCTTAGAGTGCGCGCACTAAATAAATACCACTAAATAGTGTTATTTTATGCTAATTCTATTTTTTTTTTTTAATAAACGCTATTTACTAATCTCGACATCAGTGTTCATGGGGACGAATAAACCTATTAATATATATGTATTTTTTGGCTAAAAACTTGGCCTTCGAGCAAAAAGTTTAATATCCTTCTTCTAATCTTATGCAAGTTTTTCAAGTTTTACTTCATTCTACTTACACCGCTAAATCACTACGAACATGCCTATTTCGAACTACACGTGTTTCGACAAAAATACCACTGCAATGCATTCTGGGAAATCAACCAAATTTTCGGCAGCCGCCATAGCCTTCCCCCATTTCAAGTTTTTTTTTACAAGTCTAACGCTACCTCGGAATTCTGCCGAATTTTCAGGCTTGTTGTGTTCTTTGATCGCCAAAACTTGCAAAAATAGCCGCGGCAGTCCGAGAATTTGCCTCTAAAATAGTCTTTAAGTGATGATTCGGCTTCAACGGTCGCCAAGATTCACGAGTGCGAAAAAAACACTAATTTTTACTCGAAATCATCTCAACTGCTTGATTTCTTTCAAACAGTAGACTCATCACAACTAGAAAGCTTAATGATGCTGTTCCAGAAGCGTTTAGAGGCAAATTAATAGCAAAAAACAATGACGAAATCACGAATGATGCGACTTCGTCAAAGTTCTGATTAGACTGAAAGCCTGTTTCAAACGTGTTGAACATGTTTACCAGTTTCATGCCTCCCCAGTAACACAAAAACACAGGATTGTTGATCGAAGTCAAAAAGAACTACCCTGGACGAGCTTAAGGTTTGTACGACTCAAAAAATCCCTAAAATCGCCAAAAATGTCCTTTTTCGGACAATTTCTCCGGAAAAAAAATAGAAGATGTTTGTTTTTAGACCAAATTAGATCGTCAGATGCCTTTTTTAGATTGATTTGGTGAAAATTCGAAAATTCGAAAAAATTATCCAAAAGAGCACTTAGGCCGTTTTCGCTTTGAACCCTTCAGTTCTCGCAGTATTGCGTGACATAAATTACGTCACGGTCATAGCGTGACAATACTGCGAGAACAGTTCTCGCAGTATTGCGTGACATAAATTACGTCACGGTCATAGCGTGACAATACTGCGAGAACTGTTCTCGCAGTATTGCGTGACATAAATTACGTCACGGTCATAGCGTGACAATACTGCGAGAACAGTTCTCGCAGTATTGCGTGACATAAATTACGTCACGGTCATAGCGTGACAATACTGCGAGAACTGTTCTCGCAGTATTGCGTGACATAAATTACGTCACGGTCATAGCGTGACAATACTGCGAGAACAGTTCTCGCAGTATTGCGTGACATAAATTACGTCACGGTCATAGCGTGACAATACTGCGAGAACTGTTCTCGCAGTATTGCGTGACATAAATTACGTCACGGTCATAGCGTGACAATACTGCGAGAACAGTTCTCGCAGTATTGCGTGACATAAATTACGTCACGGTCATAGCGTGACAATACTGCGAGAACTGAAGAGTTCAAAGCGAAAACGGCCTAAGTGCTCTTTTGGATAATTTTTTCGAATTTTCGAATTTTCACCAAATCAATCTAAAAAAGGCATCTGACGATCTAATTTGGTCTAAAAACAAACATCTTCTATTTTTTTCCGAAGAAATTGTCCGAAAAAGGTGAAATTCGGCCCGTAGTTACGCTTTCGCTTTGCTTGACAACCGTTCACTCTTGCGTGAAAAGCACAAATTTGTATAGGACGATAAAAATACCCGAGTGAATATGCATAAGTACAAATCTTAGAGTGCGCGCACTAAATAAATACCACTAAATAGTGTTATTTTATGCTAATTCTATTTTTTTTTTTTAATAAACGCTATTTACTAATCTCGACATCAGTGTTCATGGGGACGAATAAACCTATTAATATATATGTATTTTTTGGCTAAAAACTTGGCCTTCGAGCAAAAAGTTTAATATCCTTCTTCTAATCTTATGCAAGTTTTTCAAGTTTTACTTCATTCTACTTACACCGCTAAATCACTACGAACATGCCTATTTCGAACTACACGTGTTTCGACAAAAATACCACTGCAATGCATTCTGGGAAATCAACCAAATTTTCGGCAGCCGCCATAGCCTTCCCCCATTTCAAGTTTTTTTTTACAAGTCTAACGCTACCTCGGAATTCTGCCGAATTTTCAGGCTTGTTGTGTTCTTTGATCGCCAAAACTTGCAAAAATAGCCGCGGCAGTCCGAGAATTTGCCTCTAAAATAGTCTTTAAGTGATGATTCGGCTTCAACGGTCGCCAAGATTCACGAGTGCGAAAAAAACACTAATTTTTACTCGAAATCATCTCAACTGCTTGATTTCTTTCAAACAGTAGACTCATCACAACTAGAAAGCTTAATGATGCTGTTCCAGAAGCGTTTAGAGGCAAATTAATAGCAAAAAACAATGACGAAATCACGAATGATGCGACTTCGTCAAAGTTCTGATTAGACTGAAAGCCTGTTTCAAACGTGTTGAACATGTTTACCAGTTTCATGCCTCCCCAGTAACACAAAAACACAGGATTGTTGATCGAAGTCAAAAAGAAACTACCCTGGACGAGCTTAAGGTTTGTACGACTCAAAAAATCCCTAAAATCGCCAAAAATGTCCTTTTTCGGACAATTTCTCCGGAAAAAAAATAGAAGATGTTTGTTTTTAGACCAAATTAGATCGTCAGATGCCTTTTTTAGATTGATTTGGTGAAAATTCGAAAATTCGAAAAAATTATCCAAAAGAGCACTTAGGCCGTTTTCGCTTTGAACCCTTCAGTTCTCGCAGTATTGCGTGACATAAATTACGTCACGGTCATAGCGTGACAATACTGCGAGAACAGTTCTCGCAGTATTGCGTGACATAAATTACGTCACGGTCATAGCGTGACAATACTGCGAGAACTGTTCTCGCAGTATTGCGTGACATAAATTACGTCACGGTCATAGCGTGACAATACTGCGAGAACAGTTCTCGCAGTATTGCGTGACATAAATTACGTCACGGTCATAGCGTGACAATACTGCGAGAACTGTTCTCGCAGTATTGCGTGACATAAATTACGTCACGGTCATAGCGTGACAATACTGCGAGAACAGTTCTCGCAGTATTGCGTGACATAAATTACGTCACGGTCATAGCGTGACAATACTGCGAGAACTGTTCTCGCAGTATTGCGTGACATAAATTACGTCACGGTCATAGCGTGACAATACTGCGAGAACAGTTCTCGCAGTATTGCGTGACATAAATTACGTCACGGTCATAGCGTGACAATACTGCGAGAACTGAAGAGTTCAAAGCGAAAACGGCCTAAGTGCTCTTTTGGATAATTTTTTCGAATTTTCGAATTTTCACCAAATCAATCTAAAAAAGGCATCTGACGATCTAATTTGGTCTAAAAACAAACATCTTCTATTTTTTTCCGAAGAAATTGTCCGAAAAAGGTGAAATTCGGCCCGTAGTTACGCTTTCGCTTTGCTTGACAACCGTTCACTCTTGCGTGAAAAGCACAAATTTGTATAGGACGATAAAAATACCCGAGTGAATATGCATAAGTACAAATCTTAGAGTGCGCGCACTAAATAAATACCACTAAATAGTGTTATTTTATGCTAATTCTATTTTTTTTTTTTAATAAACGCTATTTACTAATCTCGACATCAGTGTTCATGGGGACGAATAAACCTATTAATATATATGTATTTTTTGGCTAAAAACTTGGCCTTCGAGCAAAAAGTTTAATATCCTTCTTCTAATCTTATGCAAGTTTTTCAAGTTTTACTTCATTCTACTTACACCGCTAAATCACTACGAACATGCCTATTTCGAACTACACGTGTTTCGACAAAAATACCACTGCAATGCATTCTGGGAAATCAACCAAATTTTCGGCAGCCGCCATAGCCTTCCCCCATTTCAAGTTTTTTTTTACAAGTCTAACGCTACCTCGGAATTCTGCCGAATTTTCAGGCTTGTTGTGTTCTTTGATCGCCAAAACTTGCAAAAATAGCCGCGGCAGTCCGAGAATTTGCCTCTAAAATAGTCTTTAAGTGATGATTCGGCTTCAACGGTCGCCAAGATTCACGAGTGCGAAAAAAACACTAATTTTTACTCGAAATCATCTCAACTGCTTGATTTCTTTCAAACAGTAGACTCATCACAACTAGAAAGCTTAATGATGCTGTTCCAGAAGCGTTTAGAGGCAAATTAATAGCAAAAAACAATGACGAAATCACGAATGATGCGACTTCGTCAAAGTTCTGATTAGACTGAAAGCCTGTTTCAAACGTGTTGAACATGTTTACCAGTTTCATGCCTCCCCAGTAACACAAAAACACAGGATTGTTGATCGAAGTCAAAAAGAAACTACCCTGGACGAGCTTAAGGTTTGTACGACTCAAAAAATCCCTAAAATCGCCAAAAATGTCCTTTTTCGGACAATTTCTCCGGAAAAAAAATAGAAGATGTTTGTTTTTAGACCAAATTAGATCGTCAGATGCCTTTTTTAGATTGATTTGGTGAAAATTCGAAAATTCGAAAAAATTATCCAAAAGAGCACTTAGGCCGTTTTCGCTTTGAACCCTTCAGTTCTCGCAGTATTGCGTGACATAAATTACGTCACGGTCATAGCGTGACAATACTGCGAGAACAGTTCTCGCAGTATTGCGTGACATAAATTACGTCACGGTCATAGCGTGACAATACTGCGAGAACTGTTCTCGCAGTATTGCGTGACATAAATTACGTCACGGTCATAGCGTGACAATACTGCGAGAACAGTTCTCGCAGTATTGCGTGACATAAATTACGTCACGGTCATAGCGTGACAATACTGCGAGAACTGTTCTCGCAGTATTGCGTGACATAAATTACGTCACGGTCATAGCGTGACAATACTGCGAGAACAGTTCTCGCAGTATTGCGTGACATAAATTACGTCACGGTCATAGCGTGACAATACTGCGAGAACTGTTCTCGCAGTATTGCGTGACATAAATTACGTCACGGTCATAGCGTGACAATACTGCGAGAACAGTTCTCGCAGTATTGCGTGACATAAATTACGTCACGGTCATAGCGTGACAATACTGCGAGAACTGAAGAGTTCAAAGCGAAAACGGCCTAAGTGCTCTTTTGGATAATTTTTTCGAATTTTCGAATTTTCACCAAATCAATCTAAAAAAGGCATCTGACGATCTAATTTGGTCTAAAAACAAACATCTTCTATTTTTTTCCGAAGAAATTGTCCGAAAAAGGTGAAATTCGGCCCGTAGTTACGCTTTCGCTTTGCTTGACAACCGTTCACTCTTGCGTGAAAAGCACAAATTTGTATAGGACGATAAAAATACCCGAGTGAATATGCATAAGTACAAATCTTAGAGTGCGCGCACTAAATAAATACCACTAAATAGTGTTATTTTATGCTAATTCTATTTTTTTTTTTTAATAAACGCTATTTACTAATCTCGACATCAGTGTTCATGGGGACGAATAAACCTATTAATATATATGTATTTTTTGGCTAAAAACTTGGCCTTCGAGCAAAAAGTTTAATATCCTTCTTCTAATCTTATGCAAGTTTTTCAAGTTTTACTTCATTCTACTTACACCGCTAAATCACTACGAACATGCCTATTTCGAACTACACGTGTTTCGACAAAAATACCACTGCAATGCATTCTGGGAAATCAACCAAATTTTCGGCAGCCGCCATAGCCTTCCCCCATTTCAAGTTTTTTTTTACAAGTCTAACGCTACCTCGGAATTCTGCCGAATTTTCAGGCTTGTTGTGTTCTTTGATCGCCAAAACTTGCAAAAATAGCCGCGGCAGTCCGAGAATTTGCCTCTAAAATAGTCTTTAAGTGATGATTCGGCTTCAACGGTCGCCAAGATTCACGAGTGCGAAAAAAACACTAATTTTTACTCGAAATCATCTCAACTGCTTGATTTCTTTCAAACAGTAGACTCATCACAACTAGAAAGCTTAATGATGCTGTTCCAGAAGCGTTTAGAGGCAAATTAATAGCAAAAAACAATGACGAAATCACGAATGATGCGACTTCGTCAAAGTTCTGATTAGACTGAAAGCCTGTTTCAAACGTGTTGAACATGTTTACCAGTTTCATGCCTCCCCAGTAACACAAAAACACAGGATTGTTGATCGAAGTCAAAAAGAAACTACCCTGGACGAGCTTAAGGTTTGTACGACTCAAAAAATCCCTAAAATCGCCAAAAATGTCCTTTTTCGGACAATTTCTCCGGAAAAAAAATAGAAGATGTTTGTTTTTAGACCAAATTAGATCGTCAGATGCCTTTTTTAGATTGATTTGGTGAAAATTCGAAAATTCGAAAAAATTATCCAAAAGAGCACTTAGGCCGTTTTCGCTTTGAACCCTTCAATTGTTCCTGTATTCTCGAGGAAATAAAAAAAATGAATACGAAAGAATTCTAAAATATATTATGGTATACAGATGGAGGTAAAACATCATCTCCCTTCATGGTATTGAAACCCTGGCCAGGCCAAGCCGATTATAACGTTCCAAAGCAGGATTTATTGTGTTTTAACACCTCTTTGCCATGCCAAAGAGACAGGGCAATTAAAACTGTTTTAACAAGAAACAAAATATTGTGAAGAGCGTATTTTTGTCCAGAAGGCTGCAAAAAAGCCCTCATTTTAACACTGGTTACTTTCCCTGAGGGGGAAGGGGACATTTGTCTAATCCATTAGAAGCCTCTACATGTGGAAGAAACGCAGACAGTATCGTAATTAGGATTAGTTCTTTGGATAACTAAACACGGGAGAGCCTACATAGCACCCAGTTCATGTAATATATTCAAAAAACGAAAATACATTAATAAGCCAATTCATAGTTAAAAAATCGCCTTCAGTGCGCATATGATTTTATCCCAAATTCCTCACTTTCTTTTGTATTTTGAAAGAAAAAAGAAGGCAAAACTAAAGATTCGGGATAAAATTGCATGCACACTGATAGCAGTTTGTTAACTATGAACTGGTCTATACAAGCAAAACAACAAGCTAGTACAATAGGTTTTGGAATATATCACATGAAATGCATGCTACGTAGGTTTCACCAACTAAACACTTACTGGGTCCCAGTCCTGCATGAGTGCTTGTTCTTTCATTAGTATACCATCGCTGTCATCTTCACCAACAGCTTCTAGAACGTCACTCTATTACAATAAACGCAATAGAACCAATCATCAAATATGGCCATAAGTTGCAATGTACTACTTCTAAAACTTATGAATACTTTTTAAAACTTATGAATAATTAATGTTTTATTTTGAAGAAAGGATGGCATAATATAAACGATGCAGTAAACAAGATTCTTTACTGAAATAAGCATTACATCTCAAGCGGCCATCTTGACAAGCATGACTAATTTACATAATGTACTAACATAAACCGTAAATGTAAATAAAATGTAAAATGTAAATAATGTACCAGAAGTAAAACCATTAACAATTAATGAGTGATTTTCAAAGCAAATCAAAAACCGTGACGAGTGCTATAACGACTGATAGAGATTTATCCTAATTTGCATAAACTTACACTACTCTGTTTTCTCACCATATTGATATAAGATTAATTCTTTTTAGAAAAAAATATAAATTTATGTTTGGAGTTTTAGAATGAACTTATAAAATTGGAATTCATGTTTTATTGACGCTATTGGTACATGGCTTTGCCTTGTATCTATAATATCTGCCAATAAAACACTCATTTCATAAACACCACTTATAATCGTGATGTCTTACATTAGATTTGACTTTATCCAACATAGGCATTGTTTCTAAGGCACTGTAAGGAACTGGTTTAGGTGGAGGTGGTGTCTTGGATGAACTAGCTGCCTCTGGTACTTTAGTATCATGGCTCTTGTCGTGAAGATTCTTCTCTAATGTTTGTTGTAGCTTTTTTAATCCTTCATCTCCAACCAGAGAGTCTCTACCTACATGTTGGAAAACACAGAATATCAATATGCAGTCTTGGTAGATCCAGGGGTGTCAATGGTTTCCACAGAACCCCCCTTGAGCAACGTGTGCCTAAAGAAGTATAAAGCGTTTTGAGACTTTGTGAAATGCGCTAAATAACAACATTCATATTACATTATTATTTACATTTGTTACAGTATGGGAGGTACCGTTTGCTACTCAATACTCAAACGGCTCTTTCTGAAAAAAAAGTGAAACCAAAATGGAACCCCCTTTTGAAAAATCCTGGATCTGCCACTGATGTTTTCCGGTAAAACTTTGTTGTTCTCTTTTTATCCACATCACAGGGACATTAGTGTATTGAGGACTGTCATTACAAAACTTTGTTTTTATATTTGTCTTTTCTTTGTTGTGAATCAATTTCATAGGGCAAGTTCTGTCATTGGTTAATATGAGTCATCAACTCCAGAAATTGATTGAAATAATTAAAACACAATCTAAGACCAGCTTAGTTAACCAAACATTGTAGAGTTCCAGTAAATATACCCCAATCACAAAAGATATTTTGCCAGAACAACCCCTCCATTCCCCTCCCCCCCCCCCCCAAGAAATGTCCTTGACCACTTGACCCTCTCCCTACCTCCACCCCTATAGGATTCCCATATTTTCTGTAACTTAAACATTGTAAGTTATAAACACCTTTGTGAACTTTAATTTTCAAATCGTCACATGGCTTGAGTGACATTGCTTCCTTTTCTCCTGTCTCTTCATGACCTCCATCTTCTTGCTGTTGCTTTGCACTTTCATTCCTAGCAAGTTTTTCTTCTTCCATCAAATTGTCTTGATTGTTTCTTTCTTTTGTGTTCATTGGTGGTAAGTCATTGATTGTTTTTGGCTCAATCCAGTTCAAACTACCTGGATCACTCACTTGACTTAGATCACTGCCAGTTCTCTTGTGATCATTTTTTGTTTCCTCTGAATCCAAGCTGTCTCCGTTTGCCAGTTGGTCATCATTGTTTGGTGAGGCTTTAACGACGTGATTTCTATCATGCTCCATTGTTGTGTTAGTGGATGGACTGACAAGAGTTGCATTGTTTTTATCAGTAAGTACGGGGCCATGCCATGGTGGAAGGACTGTGTTGTTACCATGGTTTACTAATTGCTGGGAAAATCAAATAAATATGTGTCATTGACTTTGTGAAGTTATATTTTGCGTGGTTTTGAAGGAAATGTTGATAATGCAGATGAATGACTGAATGAATGACTGGATGACTGAATGAATGAATGATTGAATGAATGAATGAATGAATGAATGAATGAATGAATGAATGAATGAATGAATGAATGAATGAATGAATGAATGAATGAATGAATGAATGAATGAATGAATGAATGAATGAATGAATGAATGAATGAATGAATGAATAAATGAATGAATGACTGAATGAATTGATGAATGGATAAATGAATGAATGAACGAATGAATGAATGAATTAATCAATGAATCAATGAATGAATGAACAAATGAATGAATGAATGAATGAACTGAATGACTGACTGACTGAATGAGTGAATGACCGACTGAATGAATGACTGACTGACTGAATGAATAAATGAATTCTCTCTCGAACTGTAAACAGCAATATAACAACAAATTGAAGTGTTCATAATCAACTTAAAAATTAATTTTACCTTATTAACACAACGCAGCAGTCGACTTCTTAATCTTGCTACCCTTTCTTGGCTTTTTATCAGTTTTGATGTGAGATCACTTTTGTCACTATAATTATCAAAGAAACAATGAATCAAATCCATGACATCAATTTAGTCCAATGTGTTAACAGCCACATCACAAAGTCCTGAGCCACTCAGCCAAAGTAGTCACAACATTAAATGTGGGGCAACCTAGGGTGCTAATTTTTTCTATTCATTTAATAACAAACACATTATGCATGGTTTAATGATCAACATTTATTAAATTATCAATTATTACAATTATTTATGTTTAATAATCAATATTAAATTAAATTTACATGGTAAATCATATTTCAGACCTGTTGATATCTCTCAACTGTTCAAGGCACTTCACTAACTGCCCTTCAATCTCTAGTTGACGTTGAAGACCAAACACAGCTGCTTCCAAGTCCTATAGATGTATAAATTATTGATCAAAATACAGCTAAGGTCAAAATACAACAAATTTGACAAAAAGGGATCAAAACAATTCTTTGTACTGTGACTTACAACTTCTGATAGATTTTGAAGTAACGTTGGAAATTCATCATCTCCACAACTTGAGATTAGGTCACTTTGAGGCCATTTCTCAAAAGCTTCAAAAAAGAATAATCACAATTAATTAACAAGCATTTTTTTAATAAACAGTTGAAAGAGTTTGTAAGTCGATACACAGACTGTAAAGGCTTTTGTGGAAACTGAGTGTTTCGGATGTTAGTCCTTTGTTGGAGTATTTTAATTTTAAGGAAGTCACTTGGCATTAATGCTCTGAGCATGTTAAGTGTATTCACCCACACTTTCTACTGAAGGACATGGGTTTAGCTACATGAAGCTACTAAACACGTATGCTGTAGGGAAGACTAAAGATTCCGAAGCTCCAAGAGACCAAAAGTTGTCAATATTTCTGGAAATTGGTTGGAATTTGATTTGAAATGATGTCATGGACATTTGACACTTTGTAAATGGAATTAACATAGGCAACTACAAGTTCTCAATAATTTATTGAAATATAATTCAACAAATTTTCGAGAACTTGGGATTGTCTATTATTATCTTTTAACTATTATTAATACATTTAATTATTATTCTTATAGTACCTTTTGAGCTGGATTCATATAGTTCTTTCAGCTTTTCAATTTCCTCTTGAACTAATTCTTGCATAATTGAAACTAGGTAGAAAAAATGATCCTTATAAACTAAGATGCTGCTAAAAGTATTCTCTCCTGTCATGTCACACAAATTGGTCACACATCAAGAGTTCAAGAACTGTGATATGTAGTACACAGCTCAAAACTGCATTACCAAGGGATTGAAAATATCCTCAACAATACATAATAAATAACATGTTGTTATCCTATAATTTTTCTCTGATAAATAATTAAGTTTCGAAACAGCAGAATTGTAGAACGTAAATGAAACTAAAATTTGTTTTGAATTGCAAAGCTAAGCTAGAACTTGGAGCATAAAATTGGTAATTCATCTGAATTAATTAATCAAACTAATATAGCTTTGAGTTTTGCTTTATATTAAACTGTTAAGTTATGCTGTTTATGTCAATATATAATTGATTTTGGTTCTGCAATTATAAGTTCATAAAAGAACGAAATTGCTTTACTTGTTAGCATACATTTTAATAATTTAAAACATTTCGACAAAATTGTTCTTTTGCTTATTAAAATGCATGCATGCCTTTAATTTATTTGCTGAATCATAGTTTAGTTTTACTGAATTGCTAAAATAATTACAATATGAATAAAAAAATCCAAGCCAAATGTAAAGTCGATCTCCAATAGTAAAGTTGGCATGTTATCAAAATAATCCGAGTTCGATTTTATTACATTAGTTTACCATGCATATTGAGACAAACAAGTTTGGTAATATGCCCTTTAAATTTGTATGAACATTCAATGAACTTACCTTTATTTTATTACGCCGAAATTTTAATCTGTATCAACTTTCAACTCCACTTGTACGCCATGTTGAAAATCGAATTTCCATTTCCGTTTTTGTAAACCGCTGACCCAGAGCACTCACATGGTACTAAATGTGACGTCACAAAATAACTTTCTCGTAAGTAAGTAATGTTCAAGTGTCAAAACATTTT
The DNA here is from genome assembly GCA_918843875.1 of Diadumene lineata. Lineage (NCBI taxonomy): Eukaryota > Metazoa > Cnidaria > Anthozoa > Actiniaria > Diadumenidae > Diadumene > Diadumene lineata. The sequence goes on from OU974077.1 coordinate 5,810,928, forward strand.
TGCAAAAATATGAAGTAATTTTATGGTAAAAATTTGACAAAGATTGAGTGGATATTATCTAAGATATGTTGGTTGTTACTATACATTTTCTCTTATTTTGGCGCTGGTTCCTAAACAGTGTGAACATGATACGCTAAAATCAGAGAAATGGTCAGTTTTTCCATGCCGAACTGCTTATATCTCAGTCAATATATATTACCTGATTTTCATCAAAGCTTCGCCATAATTCTTATTTTCATAATCACTTTCTGAAGTCTAGTATATAAACCAATGAGTCGGAAAGAAGTTTTCTATGACGTCCGGTCAATTTAGTGGCTCTATTCCCAGCAGGCAACGGTTTTTTGGGAAACTATTTTAATTAACAAAAAAAATATTGAAGTTGTGACAATTTTTTTATATAAAAATTGAAAAGTTAAACTGTGCGCCGTAGACACCCCTAACAGACCTGTAAGTACTCTGTGCTTTTCCTAGCTGACGGTGCGTCAGCCATTAGCAACAACTCAATGGACGGCATGAGTGCAAGGATTCTGCGTTGCTTTTCAGGTCAATTTTATTTTGAATTGCTGTACAAATTGTTGCTGTTCCACGAAGGCATAGTTTGAACAATTGTACGGGGGTGCATCTTATGTAGATTTCAGTAAGGATGACTGATAATTTAAAAATTAATAATCTATGATGACAATACACGACGCCCTGCCCCCCCCCCCCTGAGTCCGTCCTTGACGCACACAGCTACAATAATTAAAATAATAAAAGCTACACTCGAACTCTAAAGAATGCAAGATATGATTTCAAGGCTGTAGTTAATAAAACAGAACTGTAAGAAAACTTATCGTGATTTCTAACCACAAAGTTGGTTCAATTGGGCAAGAAAACATTCCAGAAATATTTCAAACTGTTCATGTTTTTTTGATTTCCACTGCAAAAGTACAGGGTTATAAAACTAAGAATCGTACGCAAAAAAGCAAAAACGAAAACGTAAGTTCATAGAATCAGCTCATAATTTGCACAAACATGTAGATTTCAGCTTTCATATGAGTGGGAAACAGTACTGTATCGAATCGTAGCCGTAGCTACAAAGAAAACATTCGCACTTTCTGTCGTGTCGTAGCGGAATCAGTCGTAACCGTACCGTTTACCACTCATGGGAAAATGACTATTTTCGTAACACTCCACGTCTAAATTTCAGACAATGACTACAACATGTACATTGCGAACATATTTTCATCGGTCATACTACTGAGTGTCCCGCTGTAAGAGCCATATTTTATAGGTATCCAAAGCAAACACTGCTCACAGCTACACACAGACGTCGGCTTAGGTTGGGAAACACCCTTTATGGCGAGGAACATCAGCAATGCCTTGACCAAACACTGTGATAAGCTTGCGATGAACTCTATAAAATAAAAACGTTATAGACAGCAGAATTAGTGAACAAGCATGTATCAGTCAAGTGACAAGGACGAAAGTGCCAAACTTGAGCTCACCCAAGTTGTGTTTGATTGGCAGAATTCTATTTTCTGGGGTAGCTGCATGGTTGCATACCAGCATAGGTAAAGTAACAAGACTCTCTTTATACGTGAAGCTACTACTACTATTAGAGTTCAAGAGACTTTTAAAAACACATTTTCTTTAAAAAGCTTATAATTGATTGACAAACTAAAAACACTATTATTTTATTTACTATTAATTATATTTATTCCTATATATATTCATATACATATTACCACGTTTTTATTAGATAATTTTAGCATATTTTAATTTGTATAATTATATACTTATACTAACAATATTTTAGTTTTTAATTTATTTTATTTCCTTCCATTTTTGTTTCTATATTATTTGTAATTAGATGGCGCACATGAGCATATACACATGGAATATGCGCCTTATAAGTATTAAATTATTAATTATTATTAAGACTCGCCTGATAAGAACTGAAGGCTCATTTAATACTTCCCCATCAACATTCCAAGTGCCAATTGATCGATCTTTAATGGCACTGGTGGGCAGTGAAGCATTGCGCACTAGTGAAGCCGCTCCATTGTTTTCGTCCTGATGTTTCTGTTGGTACTCCGTGATTGCTCTGAGGTGACATTGCTTCACTCGACTGACATCCACAAACTCAAAGTCAAACTGCAACAAAATCATGAAATATCACACAATGGTCAACACATTGGACTAGAATAGTGAAGACGTGGGTTATACTGATCCCGTCAAGAGCATATTATATTTTTCTCTTATTTTTTATTTCTTTGCAATTAAAAAACTAATGAGCAATGTGAAAGTTTAACTGACTACATTCATCAAATGCAGGTACCCATTTATACACCTGGTTGGAGAGAGGCACTGAGAGAGCAAAGTATCTTTTCTAAGGACATGGTCGCCTGGTCTGGGAATCAAACCCAGGCTAGTGGACCCGAAGACCGATGCCTGACCACTAATGCACCACGTCTCTCTACAATATAATTATTGCGCTATGACGCTAAGAACGACTGTGTTAAAGGCTAACCATAATTTGGAGTGTGCTGAATTTTCCTTTATGTAATGCTATATACCTGGTCTTTTGAGTTAAAGTTTCTCTGAACATGTGAATACATCTGCGCAGGTGTGCAGGACTTCACTATAATCATGTCTGTATATCCATCTGCTAAATGACAGCTTGGAGAAGGGCCATCGGGAGAGATGTCACATGGGCTTGGTAGAGTTATAAGACTTACACCCACCACAGACCCCTTAAATGTTTTCCACTCCTCTAAACATAAAGAGATTTAACAATAAGTCAATACATGTAAACAGGGACAGATCCAGAACATTTTGGGAGGGAGGGGGTGGGGGTTGGGAGACACAACCCAAATAATGACCAAGCAAAATAATTTAAAAAAATGATCTATAAAAATATAGGAGTTTGTATGTTTGCATTAATTAAAAGTGCATGTCGTGTTTCAAATTTATTTAATATATTGATTTGATTTTTGACTGTATTGATTGGTTTATAGGCTTGGTTGTTTTTGTTTATTTTTGCACACTGGCCTTTTTTGATTGATGGTTTTTTTGGATATTTGTTTGTTGGGTTATCCATTGATTATCAATTGAAAATTAAGTATGTACATACCAATGGTATCTCCTGGCACTTCTGTTCTATTGCATACCTCACACCTAAAGAAAAAGGAAACACAAACAGTGAGACAGTATAATAACAAAATTGAACCAGATGACACAATGACTGCAAGATAAATTTACTAGTTCATCAAATGATCATGTTCAAGCCTAAGGCAGGGGCAAATAAAAAAAATGATCCAAACATCTTGAAAGGGGGGGGGATACACTTATAAAAAGAATGAGCCAAAAATTTTGAAAGGAGTTAAACTAATAAAAAAAATTACTGATTATCAATCAAAAATTAAAATTACTATCAAAAAATGAATAAAAATAAATCAGGTTTTCCTAAAAGGGGGAGGAGTACTGCCCCCCATGGCTCCTCCCCTAAATCTGCATCTGTAATGATAAAATAATTATAGTAACATTACGTCTTCAACACGATTAAATATTGGACACTAACGATTGGTATTGACTGCTGGAGTTGATGACTAAAGGCTCAGAAAATAGTGATAATTATTACTTTTCAGAGTCTTTGATTGGTCAGAATGTTAATCCCTAAAACAAAACGATACTTAACTTCAGAAAATAACACCTCATTGTTAATTACAACTGTAGCAATAAAGCAAACAGTGTTTCATAGTGAACTACATATTTATGCATGTTAATGATCAGATCTTCCTTCTTTCAATTCCTGTAGAATTATGTCAGTAACGATCACACTGAAATGTTGAGAATATTGTGTATACTTTTTATGATTGTGTATTTTTCAGTTATCGTTTTTGGAGTTGCTACGTTCACAGTTAGGTGTACTTTGTTTTGGGCTCAAAATGTCCAGCAAAGTTTGTAAATTGTTTGGAAAATGCCACAAGAAAATGTTTTCAACAAACAATATTTGATAGTACTTGCACATCTATTATCTTTTGTTGAAATTAGGAACAAGCACGTTTTATAGTCGTAAGTTTATATTTTTCTAGATTACTAATTTATACTTCAAATTATTTTCGTTGTAGTTACAAAGACAAAGAATTTGAAACTAACATGTTGGTGATGTTTAAACAATTAAATAAACAGACCTTGGTTTGAAGTTTTCAATTTTGATTACTTTGATACCATATATGGAACTTTTTGCATATATACATAATAATTGACCCCTCAAAGAGGGGTCCTTAGTGTCCAGGATTTAATCGTGTTGAAGACGTAATGAACTATCATCTCTAGAGAATTGATTGATTTATCAAGAGAAATAAATACACAAGCTATGGTAGAAATATGCAGGCTTCTTAACAAGGTTGGTTTGTTGAAAGGGTTATTGGACGTTATTTGGTCATTCCCAATATTTTTTTTCAGAAATACTGGTATAATTTTGGGACATATTATTATTTTGTATTTTTGTCCTGGTCAATTTTATCAATGATGTACCCAAGATTTGAGCCATGTTCACTTGATGTTCTCATGTGCTCAGACCATGCTGTCTTCATGTGTTCACAAATAAGAGATAATCAATCTTGGAGCATTCGAGAGGGCAGCCTTAAAGTAAGTAATTAAGTAAGTAATCTTACCCTGTTCTACATCGTTTGTTGTCACGGGGATGGTACTCCTTGTCTGTACTCAATAAATAATTGATTTCAACTTCATATGACCTAAGATCACAAAGAACATCATTCACAAGTAATACAAAATTGATAAATAATTAATGATCATCACTGAATTATATTGTATTTTTTTATTTGGCAACTTGAGGCAAGTTGAAAAAAGGCTAAAATTAAAATTATAATTATAATATTTTGTTCTGCAAGATTTCATTTGAACTGACATAGTCAAAGTAAAAGATTTGCAATACAAGAATGTACAAATCACACAATAGACTGAGTTGATTTCTAATATACATCAGCCAGTGAATAAATTGGCCAGTTTCAAGCTAAGTTTAATGTAAGAACTTTAATGAATATACCTATTTCTCGTTGAATTTCAATGAGTGACAGTTACAAATTATATAATATGCATTAATTTGTTTTAACCAATGAACATACCTTAATTTACACATGCGTTTAAAAGCCGCCCATTTATATCTATTGGGGCCCATCCACCTTGAACGCTCACTTGATTTCAGTACATCTCCAAGAAAACCATAAGCAGCAGAAAATGAAAACCTGATTAACCTGTTTGCATTCTCCAGAGAGCAGATGTCTAGAGGCTGAGAGTGTCCTGTGGAGAAGAATTACATATTGAATTTAATCTAGTATCTTGCAGCAAATTTTAGTGTTGGGAATACTCAAAGACATTCAATTTGTTGTTCAGATGTATTACAACCCTCGATCCATTTCAAACTTTTTTGAACTGTCAATTGTCATATGGCAGAGATTAAATCACCCCGATGTTCATGGTTGATTTAGAAACTAATTCTGCCCCTGAATTTGGTTGACACTAGAAATTTTAAGATGAAATTTGAAAGGGCAGGTTGCGACACAACAAATTCAGATGTAATGTTGATAAAACTTTATTAAGTTGTCTTAAGAATTTATCTGGGATTTATCCGGTGGATAACACTATCCAAATTTCATACAAACCACATACAAACTGTTTTAATCACCTAATATGATATGAATGGCTGAAGTAACTGGATCGTTGACACCTTGTGCTGACGATATTATTACATCTGTAGAACCTGGTAAAGGTAGCATACATTATAGAAATTTATAATAATTTTGATTTCAAATAAACTATCATGCTTGATTTATTATGCCATGAAGATCTTGCCACCAAGCATGGCCGCTATGAAAAAGATCATTGCAAATCTTGCTGTTGTTAGTTCAACTTGATGTACAAAACTTGGTCTGGGTGGCCACACTATGATATGTGTCATCAGATGTTATAAAACATTGGGCTTATAACACCACTACTAAACAGAAAATTTTATCAATTAGGACTATTTCCAAGTAAAAATGTGCATTCCTTTGTTTGGTCCACAAGGTTGTTTATTTCAGTTTGTTTTGACTTCTTACCAGCTGGAATAATTCCTATTTTCATGTCGAGCTTAACTGCTTCAAAGTTGTTAGGAAGCGCCTCATGGATGATGTCTATGCCTGAATTAAGGTGGTGTTTCTCCAGAAGACCATTGACAACTTCATGGACAATACCATCTCCACCAACACACACAACTCTGCAATTAGCAAATTGCAATGGTGTTTGATGTTTACAGAGGCAAAGAATGTATTAATTTAATTTGCTATTTGCTAATACTATATTGACTACCTATGATAATCATAATATAAAGTCTACTAGAATATCTAGCTAAATGGTTCTTTTCTTTTGTGTCTGCATGTTTTTTGCTGTTGATGCTTTTCAAACTCTTTTGATTTTGTATTTTAGCTATCTACCTACTGGCCCAGTGTTTGTCAACATCAAATCTTACCCATCACAGTCCATGATAGATGCCTTAGACAGTAGTTCCCATGCATGCCCTGCCCTTTGAGTTGCTAAGGACAGAGAAAATAAGATGGTAAAACAATTAATAATTATCTAAAGGTAGATAATTATGTGAAATGACAAATGGCATGTGCAACACAAAGACAAATAACTGAATACAAATTAGACCGGTGTGGTTGCTGTTATTGAGACGTATGGCAAAGACGCAGAAATTAGCTAGGCCACATTGGACATAAGACAGTTGTATTGAATATCTGAGTTAAAATTTATTTTGAACAAATATAATTCAGCCTTAAAAGCCCACACCACTTTAGTCATTTGCATTTGTCACTGATCCTCGATCTCCTCTCTCATTCGCTCTGGATTGATGAAAATATATAAGACCAATCTAAAGTCGATCAGTCTTGTACATATAACAGCTGCATTAATTTTATAGATGGGAATTAAGATGTCACTACACTCACTGATAACATCTGTTTCTATTCCAGCCTTTCTAAAGAGTGGGGCAACTAAGGTCTCGTAGATAGTTGGTGCTTTCCCTTTCTTACTGTGTGGATTTATGAATACTTTTAACCTCTGAGGACGACCAGGAAGACCTGAAAATACAAGAGCAATACAGTAATTGCTGTATGCAATAGCTAGGCCACTTCCAAATATAGATCACATGATAAATGTTTCTCTCTCTCCCTTTCTCTCTCTGCATCGCTCATTCGTTCATTCATTCATTTTCTCTCTCTCTCTCTGCATTGCTCATTCATTCATTCATTCATTGATTTTCTCTCTCTCTTTAACTTTCTTGTAAAAAAACTCACACAAATCCTCACTAGTTAGCCCCACTTCAAAAAAGGACCTCACCTTTTAAGTTATCATTAATTGTTTTTGTCCAGAGCTGACATAGTTCTAAATCATCAGTTTCCAGTGATATTCTTGACACTGCCAGCTTCCTAGCTCCCTCTTTACAGTACGTGAACACAGTCAAGCCTAATAGCTGACCTGGTGTGTCACCTTTCTTAGAAGATTTCTTCTTTCTTATCAGGGCCGCTATGATATCCTTCATTGAAAGACTTCTGGTTGGAAGACTGTAAACTTTTCTTTTGCATCCTGTCAATTAATTGATTATTTAATTGCTGACAAAAGATTTTGTTGATTAATGCATTAATAAAGTGATTGGTTGATTACCGATTGATTTTTGATTATTATAATAATAATTGATTGATTGATTGATTGATTGATTGATTGATTCATTGATTTCAAGATTTGATTGATGGATTTATGAATGATTGACTAATTGATTAATGATTTATTGATCATGACAACTAATTTGATTGATTGATTGATTGATTGCTTTGCTGATTAATCTAAAATAATATTTAATCTATTGGTTGATTTATTAATTTAGTGATTGACTGGTCAAATGACTCATGGCTGCAGACATTAGACATTTATAGACATTTTATTGATTTACACACACTAATATACAAATATTTACAATCTAAGGAATATTATTGAAAGAAAAGATAGTATAGTTTTAATTACATTTGAATATACAAATTTTTGGTGTGTGTGGTGCCATTAATTAATGCATGGTTGATTGTAGTTGGACTCGTTAGTTGATTGTCAACTTGTTTTCTTGATTCAGAATTATTTATTTATTTTTTTAAGTCCTTCTCAGACAAATCAAGGCAAAATTATCCCACCCCCTCCCCCCATTTTTGTTTTATATTCTCTCTATTAAAAACAATTCTTATCATGCAGATATTCGAAAACAAACAAAACAAACTGAAACAGATTTTCAGGATCAAGTTTCAATCTTGAAGCAAATCAATAGATTGGAAAGTATAATGCTTTACTTTGGAAATACTTCAGTTTTGAACGTCACACACCTAGAATAAATTATTACAACTGACTGTTACATTATCATGTACTATATACACACACACAACAACCAATAAATGCATCAACTATCATTTTACTCAAGGAATCTCATATAAACGGATTCTCTTTTTCTCTATTTCTAAATCTTTCTACAGTTAAACATTAAAATACATTTTATGAAATTGTTTGTGACAAGAAAATTTAAGCTTAAAATTAAGCTTCTTTTATTTTTAGATGGATTGAACACTTGGAGCTGAAGTGTGTTTATGACCAATAGTTCGAAGTCACTAACTAGTGTTTCAATTAAGAAGTAAACATTATTTTGAGCTTTCTACAAACAAGTATTGAAAGAAAAGCCCACAGCCCAGAATTAGATAATGTGTCAACCACCTTGCAAAACTATAAATGTTTGTTTTTGTATTGAATAAGTAAATTTGGTCAGCCAAAGATAATCCGTGTCTGTACCGATAATCAAATCACATTTACATTGCAGTAACTCATTATTAAATAATGAACTGAATTAAAAACATACACCGACAAAACTACTGCGACATTAAACTTTGCAGTTTATATAATTATATATATATATATAAAAAAAACAGTTTTTCATCAAGATAACACTGTCTACTTCAAATGTTTGTTAAGTACTTTACTGCTGAAGCAATTCTTTACTTTTGCGTGATAATCTATTATGTCAGCAAACTCTTCAAATGTAATTTCCTTGACAGCTTTCGGTTCGTCGTGTTTTGTAAATTCAAACAGAATTGTAAATCGATGATAAATTAGTAAAACCTACCCGATTGTTCTTCCACTTGAGGGGTCCATGTTATTTCTTCACTATTAAGATAGAAATCGTAAGGCTTCTTCTTGATGAAGAAAACGTTTTTCAACGGTTCGGCCATGAATAATGATTCGAAACATCAAGACGTTTTCACAACACGCGTTTTTGTACTCCAATAAATGAAAGTGAAACAAAGAACAAATTCGTTGAAATCTTGAGTAGATTTTCGAACATGAAGTACTCTAAAAGATATTTGAAATCGGTCAAAGTGACATCCAGGTGTTGTTATTCAGTTGAATGTGCATTTCTGGCCATATTGAAACACAGAGTTGAAACAAAAGTAAGATGTGGATCACACCAAATTATTTCTCATTATGGAAGTCAGTTACTACCAGGCGTTCCTTATGAACATCTGCGCTGTTTATATTTGGGATTATGCTGATCACGTACAACGAGGGCTCATGTGTTTTAGTTGTTTGTTCAGTACATTTCGTGGTGTGTTTATCTTAATCTGAAGTAGATTGTGGGAAATTTCTTCCTGACAACTGCTAGGCAACAAGTATGAAATGGAAAAATGTAGAATGTTTTTCTTGTAGAAGAAGAAAAACAAGTTAAAATCTTGATTAAATCTAAATAAATATAACATTCAACATATATAACATTTAACACAGATATTACAGTATATTCAATCATTCCTTTTCATAACTTATGTTCTTAAAAACATAAAAATTCAAATTAGTTGTAGTTCACCTACCCTTCGGCCCTTCCCCACCCTGTAGCCACAATAGATCCCCTCACCTACCCCCCAGGGGTGAAGTCCTTCAATATTGTAATATAACGTGATCATGAAGTGCTAATGTGGTTGTGTTCTGTAAGCATTCGAAAGCAATTCAAAACGCGTTCTACATATTGAACGTCCCTACTAACTCATCAGTTTTGGACATAAAGAAGATGTTGCGAGCAGCTTTTCGTAGTAAAAGCAATAAGGACGACGAAGAAAAGAGCTCAACTTCGTCAGCTTCGAAAGACGACGATGAAGCTGATTCCAAAAATCAAGAGCAATCAGCAGATAGCGAATTATCATCTGAAGAAGCAACGACAGAAAGCTTCCATGAGTGTACAGAAGTGTTGAAATCTTCGAAAAACCCAAACAAAAATAAGTTGACCAAAATGAACAATTCGAGTCTCGATGAAACGCTCTCTAACGAAGACCAGCAGAATTTCCCATATACCGAGAGGCAAATTTACGAAATGCAGCTTGTCCAGCTACAGGAACAACTTGTAGCTGCGATGATAGAAGACCAAGAAAAAAGTAAGAGAATTCTTTCTTTTGAATTGCGTGAATTAATCGTTCTGTTTGGACTGGATGCACTAAAACTAGATTGTGACGTCATGGTGTTAAACAACTATTTTGCACTGCGTGTTGAAGATTATTTTGCTTTGGTAATGTTGTTTTTAAACAATGACAACAATGATCTTATTATTACAGACATCATTCTCATTGAAATGCTATGATCATGTGAAAATTATGTTCGTCTTTGATGGCAATACTGTTCCAAATATGCGATTACAAAAGACCACAAAAGATCACGCAAACTAATAAGGGATGGACAATTAGAAAAGTGAAGGGGGGGGGGGGGGAGGGGATGGAGGTTTCAACCTTGCATATATCTTTTTTTTTCTTGGGCCAAATCCTGTTTTTTTTTTCTTTTCTTTTTTTGTTTGTTTGTTTTTTGTTGTTTTTTATTATTTATTTTTGGTTTGCATGGTTGGGCTTGTATGTTTTTTTTTCTTTCGCCGAGTTGTGCTTGTATGTATTTTTTTTATTTATAAACCATGTTTGGATTTTTTTCTTGTCCCCCTCCCCCTTCAGTTTCTAATGGTCCATTCCTACTAATGGATCCAGGCATCAATTAAGAGAGGGAAGGGGGCAAAGACAAAATCTCAGAGAAAAATTTGCAGAGACAAAATCTTCTATTCATTCTGTAGGAAAGACAGTCACACATTTCTTATAAATATTTTCATCTAGCAAAAGCGGAGGTCGCTGCCCCTTTGCCCACCCCACCCCCACTTTCAAATCCACCACTTTTCACTGCACTGTATCATTGAATTTATCATAAAAATTATGGACTTGTACTGTCAGTACAGTTAACCACAATCTGCCTAGTAACATAATATCTTTGACGTATTTGAACATTCTCAGTAAAAGTATATTTAAGGTATAAATTATATAATAATATTATTGATTATAAAAAAATGATTTTTAAACAGCTGAAGAGCTTAAGAAGTACAAGGATCTTGACATTGACAAATTAAAAGAAGAATTAAAAGCTGAAAAAGAAAGGAATGAAGAACTTGAGGCAAAGAACAAGTTACTGAAAAACAAAGCTCAGAATCAGAAGATGTCAAGGTAACAGGCTATTTAGGATAAAAAACACCTCAAGCATATACCCACCAAAAGTTCATTAATGATTTCATTCTTTGAATCTTTGACTTGATTATTTGATTTTAATATTCAATTTTGAAATTGACCAGTCTAACAAGAAGTGACTGTTTGAGACAGAAAAAAACTTTGAAAATCTTCAACTGAAAGATTAAACTGTCTAAAAACTCTCACTGAAGTATTTCTTGACAAAAGAAAAATGTTATTTTGCTTATTTTAGTTTACTATTGGATTTTTTATTTTATTATTATTTGTTTTTTGTAAATACGTTTTTTGGATTTTGTAGACTCAAATTTGATTACTGGAATCGAATAATCAATTCAAATATATTCAAATAATTAATTCAATAATGTACAACTGTTTTCTATCCATCGCAATCAAAAATTGGTTCAAAAATGATCATATGATGGAAAAACTTTAAATTCTCAAAAATCAAAATTTGTTTTGATCGTTTGCAACCGTTCTCAATGGTTTGTGATTATTTGAAACCAGGCTTTAACAAAATTGTATTTGAATAAAAATGGTAATTATAATAATGATTATAATAACAACCCATTCCTCAACCTTCTGTTATTAAACTTCTGATCATGTCATTCATTTAACTTAACTAAGGTCAAATGCAAGCAAGTTGGATCCACGTAAGAAAAGCAAACGTAATAGTACCAGTTCTGATGACTGGGTAGATGTCAGTCAGGATGATGTTCAACAAAACGAAGATGATGAGAAACCAAAAAGGCATGATTCATTTGAAAAACGTCCAAAGGAGAAAGATAAAACATCTGAATCAGCATCCAAGGAAGGCAAGGATAGAACAGGTCAGACTACAGTGATTACCAGTGTCATTGTCATCAAATTTTGTCACCATTGTTCATCGTTATTGATCATTACAGCATTTATTCTTCATCGAACTTTATCATTATCATCATCACCATCATCAATCATCATATAGCATCATCATCATCACTCATATTTAACATATCCATCGCTAGTCATTAATCATTCATCCATTGATCATCATTTTATCACTGTTGTCCATCATCATCATCAGCATCACTGTCATCCATTGTCACCATCAGCAGCACCACCAACATCATCACCACAACCATCACAACCATCATCCCCTTCTGCACCCGTCATCATCATCTTTAGACTACTATCTTAACAGAAACCACTTTGTCTTATACACCTAGCTAGGCCTTATTGTCATAATTAATCCATTTTTTTTTTCAAGATAAGGTACTAGACTTCTATTTTTGATTTTATTTAACACACATATTTGCCTCAAACAATTTGAATGGTAATTTAAATAAAATGGCAAGACTGTTCAAAGCAAGAACACACAGACTGTACATCATGATGATGTTATGTTGCACTAATATCCAACTTACAATGTTTTGTGACATATTAGCATGTTTTTATATACAAAATTGTCCACATTTTTTTCGTTTAAATTTGTTGAAAAAGTGGGCTCTTCATGTCTGAGCAGCAATGTATGCACAACATTTATTCAACCCAGAGCAATTTTATGAAGTGGCTGCATCTTCCTATCAATTGTTTTGCTCTGAATAAGCCAATTTTGCTTTTGACAAATGGACAAAAGCTTAATTATGACTGTTTTGTTTTGTTGTAGATGGTAGACCTGCCCCAAAGAAAAAATCAAGACTATCTGATTTGAAGAAAAGAATGATGGATGAGGTGAGTTAACAACTTGCTCTCAAATAAAACTGATTAAAAAATAAATAAACAAATAAACTGAAAAACTAATAGTAAGAGTGCTTCCACTATGTCCATGAAATAAATACTCTGTCTTGTCTAATAAGTTACTATCTAATAGTCTCTATTTAGGGACTATTTAGATGCTATCATTCAATCCAAACAGTCAAAGAAAAGGCAAATACAAAGGAAACAAAAGCTTGTTACAACTTACTTGTCTAAATTAGTCACTAAATATGAACTAATAGATAGTAACTATTTAGATTTTATTTCATGGACATATTGTAAGCACTCTAATGACTGACAATTAATGAGTGAATGAATGAATGAATGAATGGATTGATGCATGGACAGATTAATAATTTGATGAACTTATTATTTGATTCATTAATTTATGCTTGTGTTGTTAAATTAATTTGATAAGTAGATGAATAATGTATGCGTGATTAGATAAATGTCAAATGAATCAACAAGCTAACATGGTTGAACAACTAAAAAAAATATTAAGCAGATTTATGGATGATTGTGTGAATGAATGTTACTCTAGAGATGTCATTCAACAATGCTACCACACACTGATGCATATTACTTTCCAACTAATTTTTTCGTTATATAGATTGTTGACAGAGTATGGGACTTTGTCAATGAAGATCAAGATTCAGAGTCAGATAGCAAAAATGATGATGAGGCACTAACTGTCAAAACGTAATCAAAAACTAGTCATTACATTTGTAGTGTTTATATCATATTTGCCAACTTCTTCTGTTATTTAATGATTATTGATGAATTAGCAAACTTCACTCTTATACTTTTGGCAACCAACAATTGAGTCTTTATATGTGAAATGATCACATCAAGCTCCATAACTATTATAATCACAAAGTTTGAGTAAAATTTGTCTGAGATAGTCAAGTTGACCAAAAGTAATAGGATGAGATGTGTTGGAACCAGACAAAGTGTCCATGTTTCGTACATTTCCTTGTTAATTTGAACATCCCTTTTATCTCATTCAATCAACACTAAACTTTGGAATTGATCAAGCTTGAGGTTGTCACTAATTCTATTAAGACTCTTTTGTTGACTGACATGATAATAAGCTTAATTCGTAAACTATATAGTCCCAGGCACTAGCAGTGAGCAATGGTAAATATATTTTATGCCATGATTGGCTGCTTCTAGTGATCATAATGATGATGGTGATGATGTAATGATGATGAGGTGGCAATGATGGTGATGATGATGGTGATGATAATGTGGAGGATAATGGTGATGGCAGGATACTATTTTCAACTTTATCTTAATTGGATTCAAGGTTGAAAGAAAACATCAATCGATTTGGTAAGTGGCAATTGCTATGTTTTAAGTAGTACTAGTGTTTTATTAGTCAGAAAAACATTCAGCACCCCACTTTACAGTCAAATGTTGTTTATTACAACCAACACTTCATTGCAGCCAGTTTTTTTAAGTCCTGACAAGACCCACACCTATACATTTTATGTAAAAATTACCAGGGTCCATGCTACTTTTTAAAATCATTGAAAAGCCCTGGAATTGAAAAAAAAAAATACCCTTGAAAAGCCATTGAACGTCAAAAATAACACCAAAAACTCCTTGAAAACTCTTTGAATTTTAAGAAGGCACAAGGCCTTGGAATTTAGTTAAAATTGTAGCATATAAACTTCGTTTCTACGGCCACTTTGAGATGTCCATTTGATGGCTGCATTAACGGGGTTCCTCTCTAGTACCATTATTACTGTCAATATAAACAAAGCCGATAACACAGGAAAGTGATAAACATATAGATTCCTTGAAGTCTATTGTCTGTTTCAGGTGATGACATCAAACCAATTACTCGATTTATAAAGGGAACTACAGCGCTTTTCAGTTGGAAAAATCCCTCTTTTTCACTTCTTGCACTTGTAGTAAGTACCGTTTTTACACATTAGAGTGCAAACACTAAATGTGTGCAACAGTTGTCACTATTTAGTAGTAAATAGCACTAATTAAACAAAAGAAAACAATAGAATTAGCATAAAATAGCACTATTCAGTGGTATTTATGTTGCACACTTTTAGTGCGTGCACTCTAAGATTTGTTGCTGCTTAAGATAAACACTTTTTTTTTTAATCTCAGAGAAAACATACTGGCACACTTGTCTGATGTCTCTTACAATGTGTCAGTGGTATAGTTATGCATTTGCAAGTTCTGTACTTTCAATCCCTGATAGAGTGCACGCACTAAAAGTGTGCAACATAAATACCACTAAATAGTGCTATTTTATGCTAATTCTATTGTTTTCTTTTGTTTAATTAGTGCTATTTTCTACTAAAGAGTGACAACTGTTGTACACTTTTTGTGTGTGCACTCTACCAAAAGCGCACTGTATGAACTTTACATTGACCCTTATGTTTCTATTTTCTTTCAGCTTTACATGCTTGCCGTACTATATGGCTATCTATTCTCTCTATTACTGTTGTTGGTTATTTGGAAATTATTCAGGAATTTTCTTCATGCAAGGTATTTCACCCTTTCATAATTATCTTGGTGATCTGCTTTATGGCGTACTGTTCTGTTAGTCATAACGAACGTGTTTAAAAAAGAGATAAATACCTGACATTTTGTAGGTATGATGTTTGCATTTTTAAGGCGGTACAGCATTGAAATTATTTCTTTGAATAATTTTTCAGGGGAATTACATCTCAAGAGGAAGAAGAAAAAGATGATGTAAGAAGGTTTTTGTATAGAAATGATGTAAAATGCATATTTCAACACACCAATTGTCAAATTTAGAGTAACGTTTATCAACTTAGCTGTTGCCTTAACTGCAGCAATAAGCCTGAAGCGTGATGACGTTTTACCCCCGTGTCTAGACTAGATTCCTTTTCACATTGCTTTTGTTCATTAATTATGACTATTGTTTCTGTATTCTCGAGGGAATATAAAATTTGAATATGAAAGGATTTTAAAGACTGTTATGGTATAGACCCCTTGAATGTGACGTCAAAGCAGCCCCATCTGGAGGACAAAACAAAAGATTTTTCCTATCTTGGGAGCTGAAATCCATTGTGTTGTCCTCCAGGTTGAGCTGCATTTCAACGAACTGCAAGGAGTCTATAGAGACGGGAGCAAAACGTCATCACACTTCAGTAACTGTGTACATTTCTCGGATCACTACGGGCAATAGTGCAACTGTAAATAGTCGGATTACATACTAACGAGGCAGGAGTTGAGTAAGATAGAGCCGCTGTAAATTGGAGTATTGCCCAACTTCTGCGTTGGATCTTCGATGGTTTGTCTGCGTTTTGAGGCATAATCATTGGTTGGAACTTAAAAGTCTAATGAAATTTGAATGAAACATTGAGAAAACGATCTGCATAAAGGGAGACTTAACAAGTGAACTTTAAAGTTGTAAGAATCAGCTTGTTAGAACCTGCTTCTGACAGGATCGTCTTTCAGCACGCAAATTAAATCGCACAACCTTGAAGTTGAATCTGTATTTTTTCGACGTTTATATGTTTTTGTATTTTGTTTTATTTTTGTGTATGTTTAGTCTTCCTCTGATGACAAAAGCTGGTCAGACAAGTTTCAACTGGTTTTACAGGTTGCAAGAAAGGTCCAGGTACGAATGACTGTCAATAACCCGGCAACACTTAGGCTGGTACACACGAGGGAGCTTGCTCCCGCAACACGCTCCCGCAATATGTTCCCGGAGCAAGCTCCCTCGTGTTTACCAACGCGATTTCACGTGAAAAAATGTGTTGCGCAACAACACTCTTGCTCCCTGGTTTTGCTCCCTCATATCAAATTGATATGAGTGAGCAAAACCAGAGAGCAAATATGATGGAAAAGTGTGTTTCAGGAGCAAGCTCCCTCGTGTGTACCGGTTTTAACATGAGGCAGCAAAACCCGGGAGCAAAATGTTTGTTGCGCAACATATTTTTCGCGTGAAATCGTTGGTACACACGAGGGAGCTTTGCTCGGGAGCCTGTTGCGGGAGTGTGTTGCGGGAGCAAGCTCCTTCGTGTGTACTGGTCTTACAAAATGACCCATGAGCATGTTGCGGGAGCGTGTTGCTGGAGCAAGCTCCCTCGTGTGTACAGGCCTTAATGATCAAATCATGCCGTCCTACTTTTACTCTATGTTCTTCATCTTCTGTTCTATTCTTTACTATCCCTTAAGATGCAGCTTATTGTTTCTCCATCATCACTGCCATAACCTCTGGATTTCACTACCAGCTGACAAAATCCAAATTATTTTAAAATCTACTTATACAACAGTTCACAAATCTTATTCACCGCTTGAATGAATTCGCCTTTTGCAAAGCTACAGCAGAAGTTGTCCAGTACATTGCAAACCACAGCTGGCTTGCATGAAAAAAATACGCATGAGCTAAAATGAGCTAAATCCAAATTCTTGATAATGGCCGTCCGATGTCCAAGACCTCAACCTAAATTTTTGAATTGATTCCCCGTTCCTCTCTCACGATTCTCTAGTGTTTGGTAACGCAAAACGTTCCCTGCTAGATAGCAGAGACTCTCTCTTTGTGATTCCTGACTAGCAGGAAATGCAAAACGCTTAATATTGAATTTACAACAGTTTTACCGAACAGTTTGTGCAGACTTGAGGACTGGGAATAACAGTTCTCTAATTACCTTTAGTTAATGTCTATGTATTTGTCCTTTAGAACATTTTGGGAGATTTGGCTGATTCTCTAGAGAAGATTAAAAAGTAAGTCTCATGATTTGGGATTGCCTCTACATTGCAGTGATACATAGACCGTCGTTTGCATGCTGCTATGGTTACCCTGTTACGTCATTATGTTGATTATGATCTGTGTAAATATCAATAATAAAGTAGATTAGTAGATAGTAATACAATATAATAGAGTACAAATACTAAATGTGTGCAACAATTGTCACTATTTGTGTAGTAAATAGCATAGCCTGTGTACATCCGTTTCTCACCTGCTATAAATAGCACTAATTAAACAAAAGAAAACAATAGAATTTGCATAAAATAGCACTATTTAGTGGTATTTATGTTGCACACTTTTAGTACGAGACTCTAGTAAAGTAGATAATAAAGTACGTTGGTTGGTTGGTTGGCCTTTGAACAAAGGAGAGAGCACACTACAATCTACAATTAATTCAAGTAAAAAACACCCTTTTTAGAAAGACATCTACAGTTACATCTTGAGGCCAGCCTTATGCTGTCTCGTTCACCAAACGTTGTCACGTGCTTACACAGGCAGCCCAAGCAAGTTTCGAAGTTATTAATTTGAATTTGTATAGGAAATGTATGGAGTGTAACGCCCTCGCTATAGGCGATTTGCATCATGCTGACATAAATACTACAACTACCAGGATGCTTTGCCGACTTTCTTTTTTCCATAATATGCCAGTTTCACGTTTTTCTTTACGCTGTATTAGCCTCGATAGCAAGACTATTCTTTTGTGTTTAGAACACCCCGTGAAAATGAGCGCATCCGTCCACAAACAATAGAAATACTGGCTTTGTCTTGATACTTGCTTTTGAAACTCAATTATTAGTGCGAATTGTTTTATTAATCTCCACAGGGGATAAAAAATTTGAACATGAAAGGAAATTCGCAAAGAATGCTGGATATTGGATGTAAAATGACGACAAAATGTAAATCACTTTTTGTACTTATATAGGTCTTTTATTCTGTTTGTGTTCAACAGTCTTTTAACATGGCAGCATCCAGCAACCAACTCCTTGTTTCTGGGCCTGTGCTGTTTATTTGTTGCCTCGTTAATTCTATCTGGACCAAGGCTCTTCATGCTAATCGGTATGTAAACATATTTCAAACAGCGTTGTCTGTGAGAATGACGGATTCCGGGTTGCCGATGTTGGGTAATGTTTTTTTTATGAAAAGCTACAGAAGATACACATACCATTTTATTGATCATCAGAGATTTTCAATTTAAGGAAATGATTCTGATTTGAATAAAATTACTGCTTAGTTCTTATATCTGACATATCTAGCTAAGTATTATTTCTGTTCATTATTGCTTGGTGTTGCGGTTTTTGGGTGAAGCACGCTAAATTGAGAGTGCGACTTAAGGCTATTAAGGCCACGACCGTGTTAAGTTATTGTTTCACACTTACACTTTAAATTACTACTTACTAACTGAAATCAATTGTTTGTATCTGTGTCCACAGCTTTGGGACTGGGATATAAAGTGTTCATAACCGACCCTATTTATGCTAAATTTCCAAAGGTTGGCTCATTTTGCTTTATTGTTTATTGTGGTTGTACCTGTCTTGTTTGCCTACAACCTGATTATTGCTTTCCAATTATTCTGCGTATTTGCCCATTTTGATCACTTATTGACGTTAGTGTATCCTTTTCTTTTCTTGCTTTCTTCCTCCCACCCTTCCATTTTTACGTGATTGTTCTCTTTCTCCCTTCTTTTCTTATTTAGTTTTTGCTTACTTCAATATGTCATCCTTTACCATGCCTTCCTGTACTTACTTTCGCTCACGTGTTCCTTGACTTGTGTTCATGTGTCCTTCCTTCCTTCCTTCCTTCCTCCCTTCCTTCCTTCCTTCCTTCCTTCCTTCCTTCCTTCCTAACGTTTGGGCGTGCTTACTTATCGGTTTATTGGTGTAAGTAAGTTGGTTAGAGTCCAAACACTAAATGTGTGCAACAGTTGTCACTATTTAGTAGTAAAAGCACTAATTAAAGAAAAACAACAACAATAGAATTAGCATAAAATAGCACTATTTAGTGGATTTATGTTGCACACTTTTAGTGCGTACACTCTACCTCGGCTACTGATATGCCTTACTTATATTCTCAGGTAAAGCAACGATATGACAATGTTGCAAAGCTATGGAACGAGCTACCCACTGATGCAGAACTATTACAAAACGACGACGACGACAACAAGGACAGCAAGGACAAAAAAAGCTCAGACGATTCATCGGATCCTCCAACGCCTGAACATAAACGATCGTCTTCAAAGGGATCACTGTCTCAATCGTGGGCCAACATTTGTGAGAAATTAAAGATAACGAAAACGGAAACACCGCTACCAAGTAAGGCTACAATTTTACGTGTAACGTATTTCAAGCAAATCTCAAATGAACACCGAAATTAGAGTTTACAAAGGCAGGCATTCTGGGTTGGGTGCCTAGCCATAAAGGTCGGTACACACTAGGCGACTTGTCCCGCGACGTGTCGCCTCAGTGTGCACTGGTTCAACAATCCAACCGGTTGGATTTCATGCGGCAAGTCGCAGCAACAAAATTCTATTGTGGCGACAACAATTTTCGCCAAAAAATCTTAAAGGCTGGCACACACTAGGCGACAAGTCGCAGCGACTTGTCCCCGCGACATGTCGCCTCAGTGTGCACTGGTTCATCAATCCCAACCGGTTGGATTTCATGCGGCAAGTCGCAGCAACAAAATTCTGTTGCGGCGATAACAATTTTCGCCAAAAAATGTTAGTACACACGGGAGGAAATTGTCGCTGCGACATGTTGCGGGGACAAGTCGCTGCGACTTGTCGCCTAGTGTGTACCGGCCTTGATACACATGGGGGAAAATTGACGCTAGGACCTATCGCTCTGACTTGTCGCCTACTGTGTACCGACATTAAAGCCCTAGCTAAACGAGGCATTATTATTGCGCGCAACAAAATGTTTCTGACTTGTTTTAGAAACATTTTTGTCTCGGCAACAGCCAACAACGTACGTTTCCAAAAGTGGCTAAAATAAGTTTATTTTAGTTTTGCTTCAATATTGAAGTAAGTGCGCCATTGTACACTTTTGTGTTTGTACTATAATTGGTACTTCAACTGCATTCTTGTCATTTCAGTGTGGGAGGACGGACGTCGATGTATTCTAATGAACAAGGACAAACCACTGTCAAATTTGAAGAATGGAAAACTCTACTTGACTCAAAAGTAATATTATATAATATAATTTAAATTCTATTTGTTTCTATTCTTTAACTTGCACTTTTTGAAGAAGAAAAAAATGTGAAATAATGTCTCACGGATTTATTTATCTATTTATTTCCATATTTCGTCCGAAACGTCAGTTACCACTACTTCCATTCAACGTATTTTTACATATACAACGGTTTTACAACATTGGGGCTCTAACTCTGATTTTTTTCTAAACTAATAGTTTTTTTTTCCTTTTTTAGTTACTTGTGTTTTGAAAGATCAAAATCTGGTTCGTCCAAGAATTTTGCTATAGCACTCGAGGAAATCAATTATGTGAAAAAAGTAAGTGCAGATGAATTCAATAGATAATAGGCGATCTGCATTATGGCGTCATATGCTCTAACTACCAGAATGCTTTGCTGACTTTCTTTTGCTCTTCAATATCCAAAGGGATTATTAATTTGAATATGAAGAGAAGAGAATTCGCAAAGAATGCTGGTAATGCTGGTGATATTATTTCAACAGCCAAGCATAATCAAATATGAAAAAAAGTTATGCCTATCATTTTATTGGTATTAATGTCAATTATTTGAAAAACACCGTCGTCAAATTTGTTTTGTTGATTTTCATATAATTTCAGAGTTTCTTTGAAATGTAGTGAGAACTGACGAAGAAATCAATTGTTAAGAGTTTCTAAGAAGTATATGACGAAAATACATACGCGGAGCTTCGTTTGCATTGAAAACAAAACATATCTTTGTAAAAAAAACTCAACTTAAATTATCCCCGTCAATTTAAAGGTAGGTACACACTAGGCGACAAGTCGCAGCGACTTTTCCCCGCGACAGGTCGCAGCGACAATTTCGCCTCGTGTGTACTTAAGGCCGGTACACACTAGGCGACAAGTCGCAACGACTTGTCCCCGCGACATGTCGCCTCAGTGTGCACTGGTTCAACAATCCCAACCCGTTGGATTTCATGCAACAAGTCGCAGCAACAAAATTCTGTCACGGCGACAACAATTTTCACCAAAAAATGTTAGTACACACGGGAGCAAATTGTCGCTGCGACATGTCGCGGTGAAAAGTCTCTGCGACTTGTCGCCTAGTGTGTACCGGCCTTTAGTACTTTTGGCGAAAATTGTTGTCTCCGCGACAGTTTTTGTCGCTGCGACTTGCCGCATGAAATCCAACCGGTTAGATTATTGAACCAGTGCACACTGAGGCGACTTGTCACGGGGACAAGTCGCTGCGACTTGTTCCCGCGATAGGTCGTAGCGACAATTCCCCCCTTGTGTGCTAGGTATTTTTGGCGGAAATTGTCGCAGCGACAAAATCAGATGTATTGGCGACAAATATAGAACCAATGCACAATGAGGCGACATGTCGTGACGACAAGTCGCTGCGACTTGTCGCCTAGTGTGTACCGGCCTTTAAACGTTCTCTTCTGGAACCTTTGGTACTTTTGATATGCAAAAATTTGATGTCGCATGAAGGCGTACCCTGACCAATCTGATATTTCTCACTAGTGCAAACCGGTAGGAATTCTTCCTGGAACTGGAATGGCTATCGAGATTGGAGTCAATGGAATTGATAAGGTAAGAAAATAAACGGAAAACACTATTTCTCGGGTGGAGAGATGGAGTACAGTGGCTGACGACACACTGAGAGTTTTACTTACAATTTAAGTACTGACGTAATTTTAACTGGAGTTTCACTTTAGTTTCGGTAATCTAACACACATATGGTCACATTTACAGTATTAACTGTAGTTATTAAAGTTGTGGTGACTTTGAACAGAATGCATGTGGCTGCTTGTGCGTATGTTAGGCATGTGTAAGTGCACGTGAGCTTGCCTACCTATGATCAAATCTCATTGGTTTGGTTATGGTAAACCGAGGTTATATGAAGGCGGGCTAGCCCGGTTGACAGAGACGACATTTTCAGTAGTAGTCCTGGGCCGAGCCAGCGATCATGCATAAACAGTGAATGCGATGTGCATATTGCGAATGTTTCTTCTCGGTAAACCAAGCTGGCTAGTTTATATGGAATTTTTTTCAGCCCGCTTTGCCGGCGAGATCTCGGCAAGGCGGGCTGGAATAATTCCATATAAACACGTCTCATTATTTTTCAAAGAATGCTGGATCTGCCGAGATCTCGGCAAAGCGGGCTAGCCTGCTTAACCGTGCTGGCTCACCTCATAAACTGGCCCTAAGTGTGGCCTCGGTCAGTGTTAGTTTTAGAGTTAGGGGTTAGGTTTACGTCACTAACACTGAACTCTCTCTCCGCCCGGCCCGGG